>CM040793.1:0-7500 GCA_022829025.1 Squalius cephalus
AACCCTAACCCTAACCCTAACCCTAACCCTAACCCTAACCCTAACCCTAACCCTAACCCTAACCCTAACCCTAACCCTAACCCTAACCCTAACCCTAACCCTAACCCTAACCCTAACCCTAACCCTAACCCTAACCCTAACCCTAACCCTAACCCTAACCCTAACCCTAACCCTAACCCTAACCCTAACCCTAACCCTAACCCTAACCCTAACCCTAACCCTAACCCTAACCCTAACCCTAACCCTAACCCTAACCCTAACCCTAACCCTAACCCTAACCCTAACCCTAACCCTAACCCTAACCCTAACCCTAACCCTAACCCTAACCCTAACCCTAACCCTAACCCTAACCCTAACCCTAACCCTAACCCTAACCCTAACCCTAACCCTAACCCTAACCCTAACCCTAACCCTAACCCTAACCCTAACCCTAACCCTAACCCTAACCCTAACCCTAACCCTAACCCTAACCCTAACCCTAACCCTAACCCTAACCCTAACCCTAACCCTAACCCTAACCCTAACCCTAACCCTAACCCTAACCCTAACCCTAACCCTAACCCTAACCCTAACCCTAACCCTAACCCTAACCCTAACCCTAACCCTAACCCTAACCCTAACCCTAACCCTAACCCTAACCCTAACCCTAACCCTAACCCTAACCCTAACCCTAACCCTAACCCTAACCCTAACCCTAACCCTAACCCTAACCCTAACCCTAACCCTAACCCTAACCCTAACCCTAACCCTAACCCTAACCCTAACCCTAACCCTAACCCTAACCCTAACCCTAACCCTAACCCTAACCCTAACCCTAACCCTAACCCTAACCCTAACCCTAACCCTAACCCTAACCCTAACCCTAACCCTAACCCTAACCCTAACCCTAACCCTAACCCTAACCCTAACCCTAACCCTAACCCTAACCCTAACCCTAACCCTAACCCTAACCCTAACCCTAACCCTAACCCTAACCCTAACCCTAACCCTAACCCTAACCCTAACCCTAACCCTAACCCTAACCCTAACCCTAACCCTAACCCTAACCCTAACCCTAACCCTAACCCTAACCCTAACCCTAACCCTAACCCTAACCCTAACCCTAACCCTAACCCTAACCCTAACCCTAACCCTAACCCTAACCCTAACCCTAACCCTAACCCTAACCCTAACCCTAACCCTAACCCTAACCCTAACCCTAACCCTAACCCTAACCCTAACCCTAACCCTAACCCTAACCCTAACCCTAACCCTAACCCTAACCCTAACCCTAACCCTAACCCTAACCCTAACCCTAACCCTAACCCTAACCCTAACCCTAACCCTAACCCTAACCCTAACCCTAACCCTAACCCTAACCCTAACCCTAACCCTAACCCTAACCCTAACCCTAACCCTAACCCTAACCCTAACCCTAACCCTAACCCTAACCCTAACCCTAACCCTAACCCTAACCCTAACCCTAACCCTAACCCTAACCCTAACCCTAACCCTAACCCTAACCCTAACCCTAACCCTAACCCTAACCCTAACCCTAACCCTAACCCTAACCCTAACCCTAACCCTAACCCTAACCCTAACCCTAACCCTAACCCTAACCCTAACCCTAACCCTAACCCTAACCCTAACCCTAACCCTAACCCTAACCCTAACCCTAACCCTAACCCTAACCCTAACCCTAACCCTAACCCTAACCCTAACCCTAACCCTAACCCTAACCCTAACCCTAACCCTAACCCTAACCCTAACCCTAACCCTAACCCTAACCCTAACCCTAACCCTAACCCTAACCCTAACCCTAACCCTAACCCTAACCCTAACCCTAACCCTAACCCTAACCCTAACCCTAACCCTAACCCTAACCCTAACCCTAACCCTAACCCTAACCCTAACCCTAACCCTAACCCTAACCCTAACCCTAACCCTAACCCTAACCCTAACCCTAACCCTAACCCTAACCCTAACCCTAACCCTAACCCTAACCCTAACCCTAACCCTAACCCTAACCCTAACCCTAACCCTAACCCTAACCCTAACCCTAACCCTAACCCTAACCCTAACCCTAACCCTAACCCTAACCCTAACCCTAACCCTAACCCTAACCCTAACCCTAACCCTAACCCTAACCCTAACCCTAACCCTAACCCTAACCCTAACCCTAACCCTAACCCTAACCCTAACCCTAACCCTAACCCTAACCCTAACCCTAACCCTAACCCTAACCCTAACCCTAACCCTAACCCTAACCCTAACCCTAACCCTAACCCTAACCCTAACCCTAACCCTAACCCTAACCACACCCTAACCCTAACCCTAACCCTAACCCTAACCCTAACCCTAACCCTAACCCTAACCCTAACCCTAACCCTAACCCTAACCCTAACCCTAACCCTAACCCTAACCCTAACCCTAACCCTAACCCTAACCCTAACCCTAACCCTAACCCTAACCCTAACCCTAACCCTAACCCTAACCCTAACCCTAACCCTAACCCTAACCCTAACCCTAACCCTAACCCTAACCCTAACCCTAACCCTAACCCTAACCCTAACCCTAACCCTAACCCTAACCCTAACCCTAACCCTAACCCTAACCCTAACCCTAACCCTAACCCTAACCCTAACCCTAACCCTAACCCTAACCCTAACCCTAACCCTAACCCTAACCCTAACCCTAACCCTAACCCTAACCCTAACCCTAACCCTAACCCTAACCCTAACCCTAACCCTAACCCTAACCCTAACCCTAACCCTAACCCTAACCCTAACCCTAACCCTAACCCTAACCCTAACCCTAACCCTAACCCTAACCCTAACCCTAACCCTAACCCTAACCCTAACCCTAACCCTAACCCTAACCCTAACCCTAACCCTAACCCTAACCCTAACCCTAACCCTAACCCTAACCCTAACCCTAACCCTAACCCTAACCCTAACCCTAACCCTAACCCTAACCCTAACCCTAACCCTAACCCTAACCCTAACCCTAACCCTAACCCTAACCCTAACCCTAACCCTAACCCTAACCCTAACCCTAACCCTAACCCTAACCCTAACCCTAACCCTAACCCTAACCCTAACCCTAACCCTAACCCTAACCCTAACCCTAACCCTAACCCTAACCCTAACCCTAACCCTAACCCTAACCCTAACCCTAACCCTAACCCTAACCCTAACCCTAACCCTAACCCTAACCCTAACCCTAACCCTAACCCTAACCCTAACCCTAACCCTAACCCTAACCCTAACCCTAACCCTAACCCTAACCCTAACCCTAACCCTAACCCTAACCCTAACCCTAACCCTAACCCTAACCCTAACCCTAACCCTAACCCTAACCCTAACCCTAACCCTAACCCTAACCCTAACCCTAACCCTAACCCTAACCCTAACCCTAACCCTAACCCTAACCCTAACCCTAACCCTAACCCTAACCCTAACCCTAACCCTAACCCTAACCCTAACCCTAACCCTAACCCTAACCCTAACCCTAACCCTAACCCTAACCCTAACCCTAACCCTAACCCTAACCCTAACCCTAACCCTAACCCTAACCCTAACCCTAACCCTAACCCTAACCCTAACCCTAACCCTAACCCTAACCCTAACCCTAACCCTAACCCTAACCCTAACCCTAACCCTAACCCTAACCCTAACCCTAACCCTAACCCTAACCCTAACCCTAACCCTAACCCTAACCCTAACCCTAACCCTAACCCTAACCCTAACCCTAACCCTAACCCTAACCCTAACCCTAACCCTAACCCTAACCCTAACCCTAACCCTAACCCTAACCCTAACCCTAACCCTAACCCTAACCCTAACCCTAACCCTAACCCTAACCCTAACCCTAACCCTAACCCTAACCCTAACCCTAACCCTAACCCTAACCCTAACCCTAACCCTAACCCTAACCCTAACCCTAACCCTAACCCTAACCCTAACCCTAACCCTAACCCTAACCCTAACCCTAACCCTAACCCTAACCCTAACCCTAACCCTAACCCTAACCCTAACCCTAACCCTAACCCTAACCCTAACCCTAACCCTAACCCTAACCCTAACCCTAACCCTAACCCTAACCCTAACCCTAACCCTAACCCTAACCCTAACCCTAACCCTAACCCTAACCCTAACCCTAACCCTAACCCTAACCCTAACCCTAACCCTAACCCTAACCCTAACCCTAACCCTAACCCTAACCCTAACCCTAACCCTAACCCTAACCCTAACCCTAACCCTAACCCTAACCCTAACCCTAACCCTAACCCTAACCCTAACCCTAACCCTAACCCTAACCCTAACCCTAACCCTAACCCTAACCCTAACCCTAACCCTAACCCTAACCCTAACCCTAACCCTAACCCTAACCCTAACCCTAACCCTAACCCTAACCCTAACCCTAACCCTAACCCTAACCCTAACCCTAACCCTAACCCTAACCCTAACCCTAACCCTAACCCTAACCCTAACCCTAACCCTAACCCTAACCCTAACCCTAACCCTAACCCTAACCCTAACCCTAACCCTAACCCTAACCCTAACCCTAACCCTAACCCTAACCCTAACCCTAACCCTAACCCTAACCCTAACCCTAACCCTAACCCTAACCCTAACCCTAACCCTAACCCTAACCCTAACCCTAACCCTAACCCTAACCCTAACCCTAACCCTAACCCTAACCCTAACCCTAACCCTAACCCTAACCCTAACCCTAACCCTAACCCTAACCCTAACCCTAACCCTAACCCTAACCCTAACCCTAACCCTAACCCTAACCCTAACCCTAACCCTAACCCTAACCCTAACCCTAACCCTAACCCTAACCCTAACCCTAACCCTAACCCTAACCCTAACCCTAACCCTAACCCTAACCCTAACCCTAACCCTAACCCTAACCCTAACCCTAACCCTAACCCTAACCCTAACCCTAACCCTAACCCTAACCCTAACCCTAACCCTAACCCTAACCCTAACCCTAACCCTAACCCTAACCCTAACCCTAACCCTAACCCTAACCCTAACCCTAACCCTAACCCTAACCCTAACCCTAACCCTAACCCTAACCCTAACCCTAACCCTAACCCTAACCCTAACCCTAACCCTAACCCTAACCCTAACCCTAACCCTAACCCTAACCCTAACCCTAACCCTAACCCTAACCCTAACCCTAACCCTAACCCTAACCCTAACCCTAACCCTAACCCTAACCCTAACCCTAACCCTAACCCTAACCCTAACCCTAACCCTAACCCTAACCCTAACCCTAACCCTAACCCTAACCCTAACCCTAACCCTAACCCTAACCCTAACCCTAACCCTAACCCTAACCCTAACCCTAACCCTAACCCTAACCCTAACCCTAACCCTAACCCTAACCCTAACCCTAACCCTAACCCTAACCCTAACCCTAACCCTAACCCTAACCCTAACCCTAACCCTAACCCTAACCCTAACCCTAACCCTAACCCTAACCCTAACCCTAACCCTAACCCTAACCCTAACCCTAACCCTAACCCTAACCCTAACCCTAACCCTAACCCTAACCCTAACCCTAACCCTAACCCTAACCCTAACCCTAACCCTAACCCTAACCCTAACCCTAACCCTAACCCTAACCCTAACCCTAACCCTAACCCTAACCCTAACCCTAACCCTAACCCTAACCCTAACCCTAACCCTAACCCTAACCCTAACCCTAACCCTAACCCTAACCCTAACCCTAACCCTAACCCTAACCCTAACCCTAACCCTAACCCTAACCCTAACCCTAACCCTAACCCTAACCCTAACCCTAACCCTAACCCTAACCCTAACCCTAACCCTAACCCTAACCCTAACCCTAACCCTAACCCTAACCCTAACCCTAACCCTAACCCTAACCCTAACCCTAACCCTAACCCTAACCCTAACCCTAACCCTAACCCTAACCCTAACCCTAACCCTAACCCTAACCCTAACCCTAACCCTAACCCTAACCCTAACCCTAACCCTAACCCTAACCCTAACCCTAACCCTAACCCTAACCCTAACCCTAACCCTAACCCTAACCCTAACCCTAACCCTAACCCTAACCCTAACCCTAACCCTAACCCTAACCCTAACCCTAACCCTAACCCTAACCCTAACCCTAACCCTAACCCTAACCCTAACCCTAACCCTAACCCTAACCCTAACCCTAACCCTAACCCTAACCCTAACCCTAACCCTAACCCTAACCCTAACCCTAACCCTAACCCTAACCCTAACCCTAACCCTAACCCTAACCCTAACCCTAACCCTAACCCTAACCCTAACCCTAACCCTAACCCTAACCCTAACCCTAACCCTAACCCTAACCCTAACCCTAACCCTAACCCTAACCCTAACCCTAACCCTAACCCTAACCCTAACCCTAACCCTAACCCTAACCCTAACCCTAACCCTAACCCTAACCCTAACCCTAACCCTAACCCTAACCCTAACCCTAACCCTAACCCTAACCCTAACCCTAACCCTAACCCTAACCCTAACCCTAACCCTAACCCTAACCCTAACCCTAACCCTAACCCTAACCCTAACCCTAACCCTAACCCTAACCCTAACCCTAACCCTAACCCTAACCCTAACCCTAACCCTAACCCTAACCCTAACCCTAACCCTAACCCTAACCCTAACCCTAACCCTAACCCTAACCCTAACCCTAACCCTAACCCTAACCCTAACCCTAACCCTAACCCTAACCCTAACCCTAACCCTAACCCTAACCCTAACCCTAACCCTAACCCTAACCCTAACCCTAACCCTAACCCTAACCCTAACCCTAACCCTAACCCTAACCCTAACCCTAACCCTAACCCTAACCCTAACCCTAACCCTAACCCTAACCCTAACCCTAACCCTAACCCTAACCCTAACCCTAACCCTAACCCTAACCCTAACCCTAACCCTAACCCTAACCCTAACCCTAACCCTAACCCTAACCCTAACCCTAACCCTAACCCTAACCCTAACCCTAACCCTAACCCTAACCCTAACCCTAACCCTAACCCTAACCCTAACCCTAACCCTAACCCTAACCCTAACCCTAACCCTAACCCTAACCCTAACCCTAACCCTAACCCTAACCCTAACCCTAACCCTAACCCTAACCCTAACCCTAACCCTAACCCTAACCCTAACCCTAACCCTAACCCTAACCCTAACCCTAACCCTAACCCTAACCCTAACCCTAACCCTAACCCTAACCCTAACCCTAACCCTAACCCTAACCCTAACCCTAACCCTAACCCTAACCCTAACCCTAACCCTAACCCTAACCCTAACCCTAACCCTAACCCTAACCCTAACCCTAACCCTAACCCTAACCCTAACCCTAACCCTAACCCTAACCCTAACCCTAACCCTAACCCTAACCCTAACCCTAACCCTAACCCTAACCCTAACCCTAACCCTAACCCTAACCCTAACCCTAACCCTAACCCTAACCCTAACCCTAACCCTAACCCTAACCCTAACCCTA